>MIEF01006815.1:0-12571 GCA_001870725.1 Taenia solium
AAGAGAACAAGGAAGGTGTTCAATTTAGTGTGGGGCGGATAGAAGTGGTGATTGGGGTAGATTTGTATCCTTTTTTAAACCCCCAAAGTTTGTGACCTGCATAGGTCAGAAAAGAACTGAGTCCAGTCATTCTCTTATTCTCAACTCGCATTTCCTCTCGCACTCTCTGTTCCACTCATTCTCCGTGGAGTAATAGGGAAACATGCTGCATGTGGCACTAAACCTCTCCCTTCCAGGACTGGCTTGGATGGCTTTTAAGCCAGCTGCACGATTGTGTGGTGCCAGTGTTGTCGCGAAATGAGAGACCCCGAGCAGTCATTCCTCAAGATGTTTTCCCTCCAGGTGTATAAGCTCCATCACCTCGGGCGGACAGCTCTCACTCGCAGTGTGTGAAACGCATGTAAGCTGGGTGTATTAGAGTTGAGGATTGATCTGCATCGTAGGATTGTGGAATAATGTACCAGCGAGTGGGCAGTCGAGTGAGGACTAACAACGCGTCCGTTCGACAGCCCATCTAGCGTTTGTGTGTGGTCTTTTACTGTTTGATCGTGTGATGTGATGAGGAATGCAAAACTGCAAGGACACATGAAATCTACTCCACGTGGCGAAGGGAGGTCGAGGGTCCAGTCGCATTTGCAATTCTTAATAATGTGTTGAGTTTTGCACCACCACCACCACCACCACCACCAACACCACCACACAGCACCACTCTCGTAGTATCTCACATTCACCAGAGGTTTCTGGACCTGCCATCAAATGCCCGCTGAAAATCAAATGCGACATCCACTTATAGGTGTAGTATCCTCACAGTGACACGCATTTTGTTGCTTTGATCCAGCCATTTAGGCACAAATTGATCACCTTTGCCACAATCACTGCAAATCCCACTCTCAAGACACTAACTACTTTACTCCACCAAAGTAGAACATGATTTGATTATTTAACAAACAGATCTGAGACAGTTTTGCTCCAAATACCAAATCCATGGTGTTATATTTTTGTGAAGGAGAAGAGTAGTTCAAGCCAGCGACATTGCGCTGGCTTAACTAAACTGGAATCAGTTAATTTACCAACCTCATCTTTTAGTGGGCACCGTCCAGGTAGGCTTCCAACTTGAAATTGTAACATGGAGCGGAACGAAATGAATGTGCATATTGAAGAGTCTTACCTTTAAGCTCCTTTTCTCATCGTATTCACACATGAATTTTCAAATTACTTCCAGTTTTAGTTTTCGACTTTGGCTCCATTCGGACTTCTAATCACCACCTTTGGAGCCTTCTCGCCTCCCTGAATAATCCGAGCTCACATCCATCCATCCATCCATCCATCCATCCATCGAAAACGGCCCCATGGAATCGTTTATTTAGTTTGTTAATTGCCAAAGTTGCGCATACGTGTGAATATGGCCGAATGCGACATGGCGACGGTTCCGCTAACAGTGCCGAATAATTGCAGCCGCATTAACCAAAGTGGTGGAATGAGAGCAAAACAAATTTTGCCCTAGACGAAATGCATGCGAACTAGCTAAATGGCAGTTAACTTGCATTCGTTGCTAGTGCATTGGTATTCTTTCCTTCCTGGTCCGTTTCAACTTCTCAGCAGGAATTTGCGTGAGAGGAAATTTTATTTGCCGCTTCATTACGCAAAGATACCTCAACAGGAGATCCCATGGTTTGGATGCCAGTTCAAACGTGCCTTGCATAAGGACTGTATGTACTTTCCCCTTTGTTCTATAACCCCAAATTAAGATATAATCGCAATGGGAAGGCTTTTAATGCAGTTGAGTTTGCATTGCCTGAGTTTGTGGGTTGCACTCTGCGCCATTACGCCAGCTGCGGTTTTCTCCTATGACACTTCGCTAATTCGCTGTTTAGCATTTCCTCCCTTCCTCTCCACATTCATCGCTCAATAACAGCTAAATCCTTTTGACAAATGACATAAGCAGCCTGGAGCCGCTTTAAAGCAGCTATCTGTCACTTCAAATCCAATTCCACGTTATAATTGACCACGAGGATGTGTCTCTAACCTATGAGTAACATGGAAGACCGATTGCCCGTAACACGGAAACTGGACGTATTCAAAGTGGAGTTCCATATCTAGTCCCAAGCTTTTAAGAAACAATCTTCTCTACATGTGAAGGTGTGACCATTATGAAGGCTTAAGCAACAGCCAGTTTACTCGTTGGTGGAATTGTTCCCCTTCCTCGATTGCATTTCAGATGCCCAGTCCGTACCACAAAAGATTATTTTCTCGACGCGGCACTCAGTACTATGCCACTTCAGCATCGCCTGTCTCTTCATTGGTGCAGTGGGGGCAAGGCTCCTTCGTGTGGCATTGCAGGCCAATCACGAGGAGCGGTTTCGTCGGATGTCATGCGCTAAGCGATAGGATTGGCTGCGGGTTGATGTCAACACTGATGGTACCTGCGCTTACTCGCGAGAAAAGTGATGCTTGAAACAGATCAAGGTAATTCTGCTCCATGTTTGTTTCCAGCATTCGAAAAGCATTGCAGTTGTAACTCACTCTAGTCAGCATTTTAACAAATGGGATCAAATCGTGAATGGTAGAAGTGCTTATGGACATTTTTTTCAGCATTAACCCTCCCAAATAGGCTACTTCAGATCACCACCACTGCTTGCGTTTTCAGCGTTTGTTTCCCCAACATTGCTTGCGCAAATCAAACTCGAAATCGGGCAGTGCCACAAAGGAATGTCTTTATTTAGTCGGTCCACAAGTTGTAAGGAAAATAAGAACGGGTGGGAAGAAGTGAGCACCTATCATTTACAGCAGACAACTTACGGATTGGAATCTCCCAGGTTATGGCAGACGGAAGGCAGGTCCTTTGGTGAATAAGTCAACAGCATGACATCAAGGTATATGAGAAAGGCCCTCATGTATGGATGGTACCCGAATTACGTCTAGCTGACATTGCTGACTATTTGGATGTTCATGCGTTCTTATTCACTCGGTTGTAGTAGTTGATGTAGTCTAATCACGCAGTTGGCGCTGGAAAGTATTCCTCTTCCAGACGGCAATCGAGCATGAATTCAATTTCTTTGCGCAAGGAAACTGGCAGTATTATATTACATAAGTTGCTTATCGAAAAAGTTGTTTTTATTCTGAACGCCAGTTACCTGAAGCATTGGCATGTAACCCAGTAGTTGTGAAAGTCGTGAGGATAAGCTCCGTAATTATGTGACTCATAGTGTGGTAGTTTGATAGGAAGTGAGGCCATTTCCTTTGTGTCCAGTTGGCGTCGAAACGTTAGTTAGATGATCATGTTTAAAACGATCAGGCGGTTGCAATCACTGGCCTGTGATTGTCACATTTGACTTATTGCATTGCCGGATGATGAGGTTAGTCGAATCGTGTGTCTTGGCTTCACGGAATATAACTGAACGAATCAGGCAAACGTAACCGCCAGTATCAATGGATTTGTGCAATCTCACCTCGGAACTTGGCAAATGGGCTTGATTAAGCCTTTTCACACCACTCATTCCTCAGACTATAGGCAATTTAAACCATGTGGTAGTATGTCAGCATCCGCTCTGCCTCGCCTGAAAGTGGTAAATCTAGGATAGAAGTGTGCCCTTCACCCAAAATGTAGCATAAACGTGAAGCAAGCTGGCTACCATGCAGATTTTAGCCTGGCAACTAAACGGCTTTTTAAAGTCACCCTTTGATGTTTCACCCAGCGTAGCAAACCAGGAGTGGACAATTCGTACAAAGTCATTTACAAGAGAATCATTTGCTTGCTTTGACTATTGGCCGATCTGGGGTCAATGACATATTCCCTCCTCATCCTTTTGAAAATTCTTCCGTCAAATCTCCATTTAAGCATATTGGCACAGTTGACACCATGGTTGCCAAATCTCCAGTATATCAGCCAATGGAGAGACATAGAAACCGCCAATGCTCCAAAGTAATTCTAATGACAGTCTTAATCTCACCTGCATTGATAGTAACTGCAATAATCAACATCCTGTGGGGTGTAAGATATTCCAAGATGTTCGTCATAGTGGCCTTGAGAAAACTCTAAGGATTCATTAGGTAAGCCATGCAGTCGCAACAATCTGATCGACCTCGTCTCCCCAAAACTCTGATTCCATTGGTAGTGTAATCCACATATTCCACATTGGAATCACCAATCAAGGTACATCACCGTGTACAAGCAGGCACTTGGTCATTGATTTGAAACTGGCAAATGCAGCCGTCAATGCTAGGCTTTCAACAGTAGCGCACATTCCGCATGCCACATGGCTTCTGTGTCAATGTCGGCAAAAAGCACAAGTGGACAGCCTAAAGGTCTTCGTTGTGATCGAGTGAGGAGGAAGAGTGCTGATGAACGTCTACTTGATCCTCCTGACATGGGCGGGCACGATAAGCATTATGAAAGGAAATTGGTAAAGGATATGGGCGAAGTACGTGGTGGAGGTGATGCTAACAGCAGGGAATCGCTGATTTGAGAAGATCCACCTCCAGCCTGAAATGAGCAAGCAACTATGCAGCTTTCATGTTGTAAGCTTAGTTAAGTTTTAAGCACTTGTGTCTTGAGTTCTGCACCCATTGCGACCTGCATTGCTCTTGCAAAGTTCTAAGAGAAGTAGCCGTTTTACTTGTTAGAATTACAAAAAATCCTGCTCGCAGCCAAGTGTTATAACCAAGCATGTGAATTGGAAACTGATTTCGGAGAGATAACTCCCTCTGGAGTAGGTTGGCATGAACACCTTTCGCACACATGCCAATGAGGGGGGTCTTGAATAAGCGACTTGTAAAGGCGTTGATTAAATGCACAAATGCACAAATACGGTGCACATAGTAGAGCTGTCATTTGATGAGGTTAGCTCTAAGGGAAATCAAGTGGAGGCACATCCGAACGAATTTGAACAGAAGTAATTAAAGTTCAGGCGCTACCAAACCCAAATCTCTTCCTCAACTTAAGGTGCTTGACGAACCTGGAAATTTTGACTGCTTATCGGTTTAGGCTGCATGGAGTTCTCCTCCTCCCTCACACATCTTTTGGCAGGTCAACGACAGTGATGAGGACATGATCCAAAACCAAGAGGATGGCGTCCATGGGTGTGGCGTCCACGTGAGCGATACGCATAGCACGAAAACATTGCAGACCACGAATAATCTCACAGGAGTCAAATCGTACAGTATCATTAGGCACGGTGTCAAGGTGACAGGCGAGAGCAAAGCGATCTGACCCAATATCTTTGCGCGGCATGAGGTGGGTGATCCATGAATTCGCAGACTGTAGGAGAATGTGGAAGGAAAGGCTGACTGGTGGTGTGCAGTGCAAGCTGCACGAGCCTACGATGTTTGCAACGAGCACACTTATTGTGGCGGAGTTTTGTAGAGAAATTAGTTTTCTTGCATTTTACGCGATCGCATCACCTACTTGTGTGGAAAGCGTTTCATAAACCACGGAAGAGCATCCTCGATCAATGAAATTTACCACATCAAACTGCGGTGGAATGTTGAGGAGGAAAGTGAACGATGGTTGGATCCAAGGCGACCCAACTACCGTCGCGTTGCTTGTCTTTGCATGCGCCAATCAGCTGCAAGTGTGATTTCTACTGCTTCGTAGCATGCGATGCGCACCTACGGAAGTGTGCATTGTGGAAGTCGTTAGCATGCATCTCTCTGCCCTTCCATTCCATCGCAATATATTGACTTGAAATGAGGAAGATTATCCGTTTTGCTGCTTGACGTTGAAGAAAATGCGATGATGTCATTGAGGGTGGTGGAGACATTGCCGGCTGCAGATCAGGAGGACAGCAATGTAATTGAACTGATGTTATTATCCTTTTGTCCTGCAGAATAAAAACTCACCTGACGCAATTATGCTCCTCACACTCTTCCTTTCGTTGTGTTAGTTTTAAGCATAGGATGCCGGTCCGTATGCTTAACACTACTCTGCTCTCACCTTGCGGATATGAAGCGCAAGACTTGGTCACTACACGCGCTCTACCTATGCTTAGGCGAAATCCACGTCGAGATAGAGGTGGGATCTTACACCATGGAGCAAATACATACTTGTGTACCTCTTCCACCACGGGGGAATTTCGGTCAGTCGTAGCTGCGTATGGGTGAAAAAACACGGCCCAAATTAGGTCTCTAGGGTTCAGGGAGTCCTAGGACGAATTTGGTGCTTTTACTTACCACTTCTTCAATGTTATGAGTTGACTTTCCATTGTTGCCAAGCGCAAACACATGAGCTTTTGTCCACCAGTTTCACTTGACTCTTTTAGTAGTAAATAGCCGTTGCGACAGTGATTTGATTAGGAGGATAGCTTTTAAGGCTGTAACAAATACGACTGCACTAGCGACGTTTATTTTTCCACCATTCCGCCTTCCATCATGCAGTGGGTGAGTATGCACTGCCTTAACCTTCCTTGAAGACGTAGCCAACTACGTCAATGCAATGGAAGATGCAGGTGGAGTATTAGTTGTTAAGAGCGAAAGGAAGTTGGTAAATAGTTAGATTTTAGATGTTTTGCTGTTTACTTCACACCAACATCTGCAGTAGCAAACTGAAGCACTCAAACTCTGAACACCAACTTAATGCAGTCAACTCCTCCTCACCTCTACGAAGAAGTATCCTCCACATTTACCAGTCTTGAGCTCCGACACCAGCATCGTTTGTACTTGCCAGAACTAGAGCCATGCAATACAGGCGCATACGGTGCACACTGTGTCTGCAGTGGAGCCAAGAGTTTGAGAAATTAATGTCGCTTGTTTACCTCTCCAATTTGGAATCGGAGTGAGATGGTAGTCAATGGGGCGAATAAATTGAGCAATGCATGTTAATGCCAATGCTCTATAGATAACCGGATCTTCCAATTTAATCCAAGACAAGAGACAAATAACGACTTGGCACCAAAATGGTTTGTTTTAATGAAGCGATGAGGAGTGTTAGCCTTGAGGTCGCGAAAGGAATTCCTTAAATAGCAACAGACAAAACAAAATAAAATTATGCATGCCCAAATTAAGGCAGCTGTCATACTTCAGTCATACTAATCAGTCGATGACAAAGGGCGAGAATAACTTGACGGTTCATTTGGGCAGACTTAGGTGAGTCCTGGTCCCGCTTGTTGCCACACAGATAGTGACCTCTTCCTCTAAGGTAATACATAATTTGATCGTCTTTGAAAGTCTGACATCTATACATAATTGAGGATGTCTCAGTGCACAATACTTGAGGTTTATACTCAGGTTATTACACATGATTCATTTTATTAATATCATCAGAATTAGTGATGAAAATATTTCCATTCAGAAGGTGAGGAGTCCGACAGATGACCGATTAAACACTATCATTTTTAGCATTATAAACCGACAGATTGCTTTAAGCACATATTCTTCCCCTGTACTCAGTCGCTTTGAAAAGATGTGCCCAGGATTAAGCCATATGAAGCGGATTGCTTCCTTTGGTGACAGAAGGAATTGACAATGAGCCAGAGGACATCGGACATGCCACCACAGAAAACCGCGTGACGCGCAATGCATCCAACGGGTCATTGGTCGATTCCCATGTCTTTTTTAGAAGGGGAGATTTCAATCACAGTGGAGTGAGGCATGCCTGCAGTACAGTGTCTTCTAGAGTCCTTCGTATTCTCTTACACTGCTACCCATCCTGTGAATTAGTTTACCTTTAAATACCTGGTCTCGTTTCGGTTCTTCCTTGCATTCAGTGTTCCTTATTTCCCACCAACTCTACTTCCTCCTTCCGAGCATGTTGACGGGCCAAAGCATCGAGAATAAGAGGAGTTAATGGTAATAAGGTGCAAGTCATACCACCTCTTCCTCTATTGTGTTCATGTCTTTATTTGCTTTCTTCCATTCACTCCTTCTTTATTTGCACGCATCACTTCATGCATTGGAATAGATAGCGTCTATTTTTGTGGATGCTTCTAAAAAAACCACCATGCGTCCACAGCAAGCTTGTCAGCCTCATTCGCATTCCTATTCTTGTTTGGGTATTTATCATCACCATTTTTGGGTCGTGTTCATAGCGCTTACATAGGCAGGAAATTATGTAACCGAATGATGGAACAGGTAGGGGAATAGATGGAATAAGTTAATGAAAAGATGCCCCTCACCATTGAAGCGCTCATGATTAATTTGTCCACTACAGAGACATCAAATGCAGACGTCGTGGCTCCATCTACCTTTCCTCCATTCTCATTACTTTCTTTCATCCAAACAGTTACCATTCTTCGTCTCCGTCACAGAGATACATTCTCCTCCACTCTCGCCCCCACTGAGGGGCAGCTATTCGGGTAAGCACACATACATTTTTCGATTGCGATTTGTGAAATTGAGTCAACGATTCCCTTTCTTCATCCACGACCCGACCGCTATTGCTCCCACTCACAACGAATGACTGAACGAACTACAAATGACACAAGTATGATGCAGGTACTAGATTCATGGTCGAGAGAGGGATTTGTAAATTCAAAGTGAAATTGTATCCAGTAAGTTGTGCGGCATTAAAAATGTGTTTTATTTTCAATCAAGTGTCTTCATACCTCTTCACGGACAACATCTACCACATTGCAGCTGCTAGTAAAATCGTGCCGTGCACTCACTTGACGGTCCCGATTCCATCCACAAACACCATTAGTCGTCATCTTTGATGCACACGTTTAGTGGCGATTTGTCCATTGGTCTTCCCGCTTGTACCTTTCATGCAGTTCATGAGAAAACAGTGCAGCACTGTGGAGCGCTACCTCTTGACTACGAAGAGGGCGCTATCAGTTCCTGCAAAATGTGGTCATTCAACGCAGTCATGTTCTAACAAAGGCTTGACAGCAATGTCGACCTGCAAGTGGGCTCCTTCCAGTTGTACGTTTGTTTGCATTCGTGGGTGGCTGATATGCTTGCGAAGGCCTTGTTACCTACGCTATGCACAACTGCTCAATTTCAAGCTGCATTTCTCGATCCCATTCACTTCTCATTCCTATGCTTCTCCACACTTTCCTAGTCCTCTTCCACGTCTTTGTAGCTATAAACACAGATCTCGTTGCCAACAACACAGTTACATTTGCAACAGTGTGCTTAATGCACCGAGTCAGCAACAAGCAACGATATGAATGGGGGTGCCGGTAGTTCTAATTCTGCATTGCTAAGCACTGTGTAAGCAAGTAAATCAGAATAAATGCCCCTTATTTTTCTCCACTCATTCTTTTGAAATCGACGGAGTTAGTCACGATTGTAATCCGGCGTCTGTCGCAAAGTCCAGGCCAAACGGAGGTGAGTGGTTGCAAGAACACCTTCCTGCACCACATCTCGATAGTTGCTCTCATGAGTGGCACTAGTCACCGATGCATTCCTGCCGTTATACAGAGAATGCTTTAGTTCCGTTGGCTGAGAATGGATTCCCCTGCAAAACGGATACTTTCGGATGCAAATTTGATTTGAGAAATGACACTTAGTACTGCTGCAGTTTTTCGCATAGTACATTGAACATCTGCGGTCCGAAACGTAGTGTCATAAATATTCCAGCCCACTAATAAAATAACAAATTGTGAAGTGCGCTACTTCCACTTTCACTTTCTCGTCTTCATAATGCCTGCCAGAATTACTCACGAGATTCGAAAGCTTGTGGTGGTGGTGGTGGTGGTAGTGTAGTTGAAGTAGCATCAATCTGCCTCTCCCTTCTGCCTCGTAAAACACACACTGATGCGATGGTGATGTGTTTGATGTGCTGATGCCTTCCAATCAGATGCCCACTGATTAGTCCTGGGAAGGAGTGGGCGTCTAATCAACACTGCGCATGGCAAAACCGGTTACCAAGGTGGCGTGAGTAGAACTCCGCTGATCGGGAGCAAACTGCTTCAGTGGTAGGCGAAATTGTCTACCAGCGTGTGCTCCTGAAGACACAATCACTTGCTACAACATTCATCAGTGGTCTTTCCTCCTCACGCAACATTGTGTCAATGGAGTCGAATTGGTGTCTTGTCTGCGAACCACATTTGCCTTGGCTTTTTGCCGTGGTACTGGGATACATCTGTCATTTGCCGCTGCAAAACCTCACCAGCTAAACAAATGAGGTATCCTTTGCCTTTCATGCAGCTTTCAACACCAGTAAATGTATGTAGTGTTTGATCAGAACTTCAAATCATGAAAGGTGTGCACTAACCGGGCGCAAATTCAACTACGTTCTTCTACCTGCTTTTAGTCAAGTGCGTGGTGTTTCGAAAGACTGAGGCAGTTCTTTACGCGCATTTGAGTGTGCTCTATCCACCCTAGTCCTATTCTTTCCTCCACTTTGGTCTTTGTTTCCTCCGCCTCCACTTCTACCTCCACCGCCACCGCCATCCTATCCTCCAGCGTAACCAACCCCTCTTCATCATTCTTCCCATTACCACTTTCTGTCTCAACCTTCCTTTCCTTTTACTACCCTTTTTATTCGCATTCTTACTCCTGCCACCATTCCTACTAATCTTCATCTCCTTTCCACTGTCCACCTGCTTTTGTACCCTCACACCAAGTACACCATCATCCACACATGTACATTCTCCAACACGACGCACTGATTCAGGCATATCAGCTGCGCGTCTATATTTGCCTTCGCCTCCTCCAGCTGACCAAGAAGTTAACTCGACGTTTCGCCAACTCTTAAATCAGTATGTCGATCTGACGAAGAAACACTGTTGCCTTGGTAATGTTCCGCGACCCAGACGAGATATGTTCCGTGTTGTGCAAAGGCAGAAATCAAACTAAAGAGCAAATGGACAATTTGAACCAAGTAGGGTCACCACTTGTCTTCTTAATTTTTATGCAGAATTCAGGCCAATTGGAAGAGCAAATCGCATCCATCTTGTCTTTTCGATTGGGCATGTATATTTGTGGTTTTGCGCGTTAGCCCTCGGTCCACTAATAAGCAAGGTAAATCATAGCGCTGGTTCCTACTGTAGCGTCCCGAGACTCCCTTTAAGGTAAAAGAAGGCATAGTATTGGAGCAGAATATATATTCTGGAAACAGAGGGCTTGGGGGCTGTTGGCACGGCCCAAAGGCCGGCCAACCGGCTAGTACAAGATGGCCACCCAAGTGACCGAAACTGGTAGTTCGAACAAACAAAGTATTACACAGCCCCTCTCTTCTTTCGAGCGTCGTCCCCGACGCTCCCCATGGTCAGCCTCCCGTGTCAGCTATCACAACGTAATCAGTGCTGCGAGAAGCACCCACGAGCTAACCGTGCCAGCCATCGAGATTCGAGCGCATGTCTTCTTGTAGTACCATCAATTCTGCGTAGCACTCGGTGCAGCAAATGCGCATTTCTTAGTCGTCCTCTCCCACGATGATGCAGCCCAGTGAAAGATGGGGATACGAATCCAAGTTTTTGGACGAATGAAGGCACACACAACACATCCCGAGACTCCCTTTAAGGTAAAAGAAGGCATAGTATTGGAGCAGAATATATATTCTGGAAACAGAGGGCTTGGGGGCTGTTGGCACGGCCCAAAGGCCGGCCAACCGGCTAGTACAAGATGGCCACCCAAGTGACCGAAACTGGTAGTTCGAACAAACAAAGTATTACACCTACGTTATTTAAGTTTTACAGCAAGACAATTTTTGTCCCCTTCGATTTCGTTAAATAGAGTGAACAGCTCAAAAGTGGCATTCAGATAGGAGGGAAGGGGTCAAATCACGCTGTTTTGACTTGTTTTACTTAGCTAGTTTTAATGTGCGTTTCCATTCACTGTCTACACTGATTATGAAAAGACATGAAGGTAACTGGCAAAAATGAATCATTTTCTACTAGTGTGCATTGAAACTGTTGGAAAATAAAAGACATGAGAGCAGTGCATGTTTTGCAATCCATTCTTACCTGATCAATGCACGAAGAGATGACAAAGGTGAGATTGCGTATTAAAGGCTTGTTCGGTAATGCTTCCACAATAGTCAGGGCAAAAAATACGGAATAGACTGAGGCTGAGAAAAAAGGATCTAAACATGACGGAAAAATAATTGGAGTTTAGCGTTTAACTTTAACCAAATGCTCCTATAGGCGGCCTTGACAATACAATACAATACATGCACACAAAATCGCCTTTGTCCACAATAAAGTTAGGAATCAGGACGACTGCCTAAATATAGCAGAAGGGTCAAGGTGTATAAGCGTCCCTGTAACCAAACATTTACCAAGTACAGGCGAATGCGATTAGTGACATGACTGATTTGAGGTTATCCCCATGAGACATCACACCATAAACGGCTCACAACTTGTAATGCAAAAGTGGTCATTTAACTAAAATGATTTATGCAGTGATGGAAGAAAAATTTTGCACGGGTTGTGAGCCGAACGAAACTCTGGATTGAACTATGAATTGCGAGTCTCGGCTAGCTTCTCATTCACTTAAAAGCCCAAGAAGCAGCTGATCCACATTAGATTTATCCTGCCTCCTTTGCCCAATTGGACCAATGAGCAGACTAACTTGTGCCCTGATTTGGACAAAACAAAAGTGGTAGTTAGTTGGAGACATGGAATAAGGGACAGCTTCATAATCCGACAGTCCATCGGCAGATTCAAGTTGGAAGCCTACCTGGACGGTGCCC